>CAJQUW010008200.1:0-12179 GCA_907163375.1 Prostheceraeus crozeri | reverse complement strand
CCCCCCCCCCCCCCCCCCCCCCCCCCCCCCCCCCCCCCCCCCCCCCCCCCCCCCCCCCACCCCCCCCCCCCCCCCCCCCCCCCCCCCCCCCCCCCCCCCCCCCCCCCCCCCCCCCCCCCCCCCCCCCCCCCCCCCCCCCCCACCCCCCCACCCCCCCCCCACCCCCCCCCCCCCCCCCCCCCCCCCCCCCCCACCCCCCCCCCCCCCCCCCCCCCCCCCCCCCCCCCCCCCCCCCCCCCCCCCCCACCCCCCCCCCCCCCCCCCCCCCCCCCCCACCCCCCCCCCCCCCCCCCCCCCCCCCCCCCCCCCCCCCCCCCCCCCCCCCCCCCCCCCCCCCCCCCCCCCCCCCCCCCCCCCCCCCCCCCCCCCCCCCCCCTAATTGAAATAAAATATTAACATCTATACATGGATTATTATTATTATTATCAAAACATTTATTTTCAAATCCCGTTGATCTCGTCGAATAAGAAGAACAGGATGATGCGGGCGAATATAATTTTTTTAAATTTGGATTTTCCATTTTTTTATTTTTATTAGAAAAAATTTTATTTTTTTATTTTTATTAGAAAAAATTTTATTTTTTATTTTTATTAGAAAAAAATTTTATTTTTTTATTGTTTTAAAAAATGATGTTACCAAATGTTGGTGGAGGTGCATATATCCCGAATAATCGTGAATTAGAAATAGAGATAGAAAATTATATCATGAAAACTGGAGACGTTTTATCTGGTCCATTGCATCTTTCTATTCTTCCGCAACAAAATACAGAGTTAACAAATAAACAATATGTTGATACACAAATCAATGATTTAAAAGAAAAATATATAAACGATGTTTTGGTTCCACTGATGAATGAATTAAAGTTGCTAAAACTTAATGACAAATCATTAAACGAAAAATTATTAAAACTTGATAAAAAGGATAGAGAGCTAGAAGCAGATATAGCAAAACTTTTTAAAAAGATTTCTGAACAATCAAAAATTTTAATATTACTTTCTATAAATTTAAAATCTGCTGTCATTAAAAATAAACATCAGATAAAAATGTTAAAAGAACAATTAGAAGATGAAATAGAAAAACTACCTGAAAGAATTAAAAAAAATTTAAAGCAGTTACAAACTACATTCCAAAAAAGTGTTGATGAATTGAGTTCTAAAATTACTCAACAAATGAAAAAGATGAATAGAATAATAAATGAAGTAAACTCACTTAATGAAAAAGTTGATAAAATGAAAAATCTGAAAATCAATTTAGAAAATGAATTAAAGAAAAATTTACAAGAAAACTCTAAAGAAAATAAAGAACAGTTAGATTCTGTTAAAAGACAATTAGATGTTCTTAAAATTAAGTTAAATGCTCTTAAAACGGCATTGAAGATTAATCAGCAGAAAATGCAAGTTAATAGAAAAGAAATTAAAGTACATCACACGCTGCTTGACGCAATAGATAAAGTGCAACAGTCAATTAATAAAGTTATCTCGAAGTTGTTGTCCATTCACAAACGTAAATCTTAACACGTAGATATTTTTCCCAAAAGTCAAATTTAATCCTAAAAAATGCCTATAATTTATAAACACAATCTTAAACATTTTGCATCAAATAATAAAATTGCTCATGAACCATCTCAGAAACCTGTGTACCATTATGATAGTGTAGAAACTGTCGGAACACAAAAGTTCCTAGCACCGCAGGTGCCGTCCAAAAAGAAGGGGCTGGCATCTTTTCTGGTATTGGAAGTATCGTTAACTTAATTAAAAATAATAAAGATTTGATTACATCTGCTGCAAAAGGAGCAGCTGCTATAGGTAGTACAGCTAGTGCAATATCAAATGCTGTCAAGTCTCAAAACGAATTAAAACAACTAGAAGCTATTCGTAAACTTAGGAATGATTCTGAAGAACTAAAAAATTTAAAAAAACTTTCAGAGGAAACAAAAAACAAAATTGCTAACATAGCTGTTGGGGAAACCTTGAGGAGCGGAGCTCCGTCTAATAGTAAACATAATGAAAATAAAAATAATAAAAAAACAATTGAAGAAATAAGAGGAAATGGCGTGAGTAGCAACCTTCGTTAACCAGCAAAGCTGTAGCGGAGCTGGTCTAGCAAAATTCTAAAATTATATTTTAGTAAAATTTTTTAGTAATTTTTTTAGTAAAATTTTTTCTGTCTGTGAGAAAAACAAAAAGTCAAATTATTTTTTATAAAAATGTCTTCGCTTATCGAAAATAAATTTAGATTAGACGATCCTCCGTTCGTCAGTTATAATCAAAAAAAGAATGACTATATAAGAATTGCTATGAATCCCGGATCTTCCAGTAGAGTAAATACTGGAGGAGATTTAATCTTTGAAGTTGATAATCAGCAGAGTTATTTATATCTACCTGATTCATTTTTACACTGTGAATATTCTTTATATAGTGATGCCAATTTTACAACACCATTACCAGATACCGATAATATTGCACTAGAGAATAATTTCTTTCCAAGATTATTTACACAAATGCGTTTAGATGTTGCAACTCAAAATATAGAAACAATAAGTGATTCTCCAGGTGTAATTGATACAATGCTTAGATTTGTAACAATTGGTGAAAATAATAAAAAGTATGAAATCGAAGGTTGGTTTCCTGATACTAATGATGGTATAATTGTTGATGATTTAACTCACGCTGGAACAGATGCAGCAGGAATTGCGAAAGATGTAGAAAATATTGCAAAACATTTAAATAAAACAAATAATGATGCATATAAAGAAAGACGTGAATTTAACAAGAAAAGTAAACAGACAGTTAATTGGTCATTGTCTCCATTATTCGGATATTTAGATTATGATAAAATATCATATCAATTAAAATTTAAATTAATAATTCATCGTACAGCAAATAATGAATTAATCTTTTTTGGTAAGACTGGAAAAAAAGCATATTTAAAAATTGATAGACTTGAATGGTGGATTAAGCATATTACTCCTAGTTTAGAGGTTGAAACAGCTATTGCAAAAAGATTAAATACTAACAAACCAATTCCAGTAAATTTTCTAAAGCGTACTGCTAGTTCAGTAACTTTTTCCGAACAAAGATTTAACTGGCATTTTACTAGAACTGCGAAATGTTCATATTTAAGAATGAATACAAACCACATCGCCCATAAACAGAAAACATCCCAATAATAAATACATTCAAGCCAATCTAATCTTAAATATAAAATCATACATAACCATAGTCAAACAATATCGCACAACATAACATCAATCCCTACACTACACATTACCAACAAAAACAACAACACCAACCAATATACAACTAACTACAAATAATACCCTAACCCCGACTACTAAAATAAATACAACACTAAGCCAATATCAAATCCACACAAAAATATACATATCACACAAACACGTCAACAACCATATAAACTTTAAGAGACTGTTTCATCGTATGTGCAAGTAAAGGCGATTAGCTTAGTAAGACTTTGTGATAGTGACCGTTATAAACATACTAATCAACTAAAAATACATATTAACCACAACCAATATAAACGTAGCACTACCACAATCAAAACTCGAAAACCACACCCTCATAATTCTCATAACCAAGCACCGCATCACCATACAACTATACCCAAGGCGTACTACTGAGGGGCTGGTGTGGTGATGTCGAGGGGGAGGTGCGACCATACCACTAAATAATCCCCAACACCCAACCCCACCCCCAACAACAACACACCAAACACCCACCCAAACATACACAAATCACCCACCAACACCACACTAAAAAAACCATAACCCCAACCACCAAACACACACACCACAACTCCTCAACACACTACCAAAACCACAACCCCACCGAACACCACCAAAACCAACACTAAAAACCCACAACCACAAACACTTCAACCACACCTCAAACCAACTACAACACAACCCCTAAACACCCCAACCCACAACAAACCACCAACAACACAACCCCCACCCAACAACCAAAACCCCAAACCACACACCCCAACCACCACCCCAACACCACACACCACCCCACCCCAAACACACCAACCAAACACCCACAAACACCCCCCACACAAACACTCACACCCACAACTCTACACCACACTCATCCTAACCCCCCAAACCATCCCCCAATTCCAACAACCAACCCTCCCAAAAAAGAAACAACACCCCACACCACTACCCCAAACACTATCCCCACCCCCAATCCCTCACCACCACCCCCCACAACCAAAAAACCCCACCCCCAACTCCCACCACACCCTCAATAAAATCCACACCACACACAACCCACCACACCCCCAACAACACATCCACCACCAACCCAAACACCACACCCAAAATCCCATCACAATAACACCCCCCTCACCCACCCCACTACCCCACCACACCTAACCCCCCCCACAACACCCCCCCCCACCACAACCACACCAATCACACACACCACCCACAATCCATAACACCCACCACAACCCTTCACCCTCAACATACACACCCAAACCCTACTCCATACATTATACTAACCAATTCCTCCCATCCAAACCATAAATACCTCCCACCAAAACCCTACCCTCCACCACACACTAACCACACCCCACCAAAAAAAAAAAAACAACTCAAAAAACACTCCTACCCAACTACCAATAATCCACTGTATCATACACATTACCCCCCTCTCCTCTTCCTCTACATCTCACTCAAAACACCCCACACATCTACCCTCCTCCTCACCAACCCCACCACCACCTCCCCCACAAAACCCACCAACAAACACCACCCCATCCAACCACACCAACCACCAACCCACCCCCAACACCACCACCCCCAACCCAACAACCAACACCCACCCCACAAACACCCACCACACCCCACCACCCCACCCAAAAATCAAACCACACACCACACCCCCCCACCCCAAACCCAACAACCAAAAAAACCCAACAAACACCCTCAACCAACCCCAACCCCCACCCCACAACCCAAACCAACACCCCCTCACCCCCCCCAACCCACAACCACCCCACCCAACCTACCCCCCCACAAATCCACACCCACAACACCAACCAACAAACCCCCCCAACCACCACCAACCCACAACCACACTACCCCCCAATAAACCCCCCCAAACACAAAACACCCAACACACACCACCCCAAAAAACCCACTAAACACACCACCCCCACACCCCACCCCCACCCCACACCCGCCCCACACCATAAATCCCCCCCACTCCTAAAACCCACCCACCAAAACTAACCCACCCCAAAACAACCACAACCTACAACAAACCCACACCCCCACCCACACCACCATACCCAAAAAACCGATACCCACCCCACCCACCCCCCAACACAACAAAACACCCCCCCACCCACCACACAACAAACCCCCACCCCCCCAACCCCACCAACCCCCCCCACACCCAAAAACCCAACCCCACCACCCACCACCACCCCACCACCCCCCAAAAACCCAACACCAACCCCCACCCACCCCCAAACACCCCCCCACCACCACCACCCAAACCACACCACCCACCCCACCACCCCACACCCAACACCCAACCCAACCCCACACAAAAACAACACCCACCCCACCCCCAAACCCACACCCCACCCACCAACCCAAACACACCCACCCCCAAACCAACACCCCACAACCACCACCACACCCACCACACACCACCCAACAACCCCCAACAACCAACCCACCCCAACCCCCACACCCAAACACCACCACCACACACCCAACACCTCCACACTCCACAAAAAACACCCCAACAACCCACCCCACAAATACAAACACACCACACCCTACCACCACCACCCCCCAACACCCCACACACACCAACCCCCACACAACCCCGGACCCACACAACCCCTCACACATCCCCAACACAACCCCACCCACCACCACCCCACCCTCACCAACACAACCACACCACACAACACCCCAAAAACACCCCAACACCACCAACACACACCCCCCCACCCACAAAACACCCACCCCCACACCGACCCACACACACCAAACCCCCCACCCAACCCCCCAACCCACCCACCAACACAGAACCCCACACCCCAACCACAAACACCACACACCTCCCAAACCAATAACACACCCACCCACTCCCCCTCCCAACCCCCCCTCCCACCCCCACCTACACCAAGTTTTGATAAGAACAATAATATTTTTCATATTAATACAATTCGAAGTTTACAAGTTTCATTAAATCAAACCCGATATCCAATTGATCCATTAAGATTCGATGATACCAATAATCAATTTATGGAAGGATATGATTGTTATCGAAATCTTTGTACAGAATTTGGAGTTGAACCACAATTAACTCCTGGAGATTGGAGACATTTATATCCAATTTTCTGTTTCGATTTAAGTGCACAATCTGAAGATATTATTAAAAATGGTTGTGATGTAACAATTAATATTGAAAAGAAAGATTCCACAACTTCATTGATGGCTTATGGTTTATTGCTAGAAGATGTAAAATATTCTATTGAAATTCTTAATGGAAAGATGACTAGAATAAATTAATTAAAATTTTTTCATAACTAGAATAGATTAAAAATTCTTAACTTAAAAATTTTTCATAACTAGAATAGATTAAAAATTTTGGTAACTTAAAATTTTTGGTAACTAGAATAGATCAAAATTTTTTGGTAACTTGAAATTTTTTCATAACTAGAATAGATTTAAATTTTTGATAACTTAAAATTTTTTTTATTAAAAATGTCGCAAGCGAAAAGTAATATTAATAATAAAACTGTTGAATTAAAATTACGTAATATTGTTGACAAAAATACCCCTAAAACTATTACGATTAATAAAAAAAAGTATTACATAAGTAAACCAATGATAGAGAATATTCAATTACAAGAAGAAAAGAATGGCGGGATTCTCCCATTAATTCCACTAATAATTGGAGGCATAGCTGCAGCAGGAAGTGTTGCAGGTGGGACAGCTGGTATTGTCCAAGCAGTAAATAAAAATAAATCAGAGAAGGCAGCATTAGAAGAACAAAAACGTCATAACAGAGAGTTCGAGAAAGTTGCTAGGGGTGAAGGAGTAGTAGATAATTTTATTAGTAAATTAAAATTAGTTGATGAAGGAAAACGAGTTCTTAAAAATATTCTCCACAATGTTGATGATTTAATTGAAATTAAAGAAACTAAAGATGGTTCTGGAATATATCTAAGTCCTAGTATGATAAGGTAATAACCTCAGAACCTTTGGTTCTTTTCGGTTTTAAAACAATTATTTTATTTTTCTCTTTTAAATTTTTTTTTTATCTTTTAAAATGAATTCCAAAAATTCCGAAAAAATTTAATTAAATTAAAATTTTCTAATTTAGATTTATTAAATTATCTATTAAACAAAAATAAAAACTCATAATTGTCAGCATATTGGAAGGTTGGGGGTGGTCAAGAACAAAGTTCCATACCACTTCGGTGGATGATATACAAAAAACATTATGGAAAACTTTCGCTGGATTTATTTGGAGCTTCTTCAGTGATTTTAAATAACTCGTTCGAAAGAAAAAAACATCTTCCTTGGGTCATTCATATACCGGTCCAGGAACTCGATTAGATATAAGAACTTAGATGAGAATAATAATCTCCGAAACCAGGTGAAGAACTCGATAAAATGAGAGAGTAGATGCCGCAGCTTACAGGCATGAATTTTAGCTCTATCGAAATCATGATCTAAGTTTCGACATGCAGCTGAATTAAGAAGATGATTTCAAGAATTTAGATAGTATTCAAAATCCAACATTTAGAGAAAAAAAATTGAAAGAATGTCTTGTTTAAGAAAGCTTTACAAGCTAAAATATTATTCGGTCAGGGTTTAAATGAAAACTAATAACCCTGAGAGCAACGCTTCGAACTAATAACCCTGAGAGCAACGCTCGGAACTAATAACTCTGGAGTAAGCAACGCTCGAAACCTAACGCGTCCGAAATTTCATAAAGGAATATAGGAAAGCCTAAATATTTATTGAAGTAAAGTTAGTATTTAATAAAGATGATATTTGGTTGTAGGTGCTGATCTTAATTCATATGCCGAATGAAAAGGGGACTACAAATACGCATTGACCGTTATATGATTTATATACACGATACGCTTGGGGGTAAAGCCTTATTTAAAAAATAAAAAGTGGTCTTTCAGATTAAATATGCGTTTGAAAGAAATCTTTAAAGAAAGTAAATAGGAAAAGCCAAGGGAAATTGTTTGTTGATAAAAGGATTCGGAATTTTATAACCGAAACGTTTCTAGGCCACTATTTGAAAATTGTTTATTTCAACTGAAAAACGCTGGGAAGGCCGTTAAGTGATAGAAAGATTCAATCGGACTGTTATAAACAATAAATTATTCAAGGCCATTTACTGAGCAAAGAAATCAGAAATGGTTAAAAATATTACCAGGGACTTGTAGTATGAGTACAATTAAATACAAGTTCATTCTGGTATTGTAGGAAACTCCAAACCAAAGAATGCTTCTGACGACCCTGATTCTAGTACAGAAAAGAAAAAATTCGCGAGAAATAATAATTTGAATGAGTAGTAATCCGAATTTGCAGAATGAAACTTAGCCGAAATTTAAAATTGGAGATAGAGTTAGAATATAATTAAAATATAAGAATAAATTTGAAAAAGGCTTTGTTGGTTATTGGACTAAAGGAAATATTCTGAAGTTTTGCAAAATTAAGATCAATACTTATCCGTTTACTTATTCGAAATTAAAGATTTAGATAATGAGGATATCAGAGGCCGTTTTTATCAAAATGAATTACAGGAAAACCAGAGCTTTCAACCTCTATGGCGCTGGCCGCTTTTAGCTAGCTTCGCTTGAGTTATAGATTGTTTAACTCTAAACATAATATCTAGAAATGGTTTACTCCTTCCTGTAATTTAAATAAAACATAAAGAATAATTGTCCACAATAAGTTGTTCCCGGTTTATTGAATTTGAAATGTATTATAAATTCCATTGCCATGTTATTTCTCTTACATCATTCGTAGGTGGAAGCCGTATGAGTCATAATGAATAATTATCTCCGTTTTTACTAAAGATACTGCAGACAATGTACGCGTTTTTGGGTCTGAGAGTGTGAAGATTCGTTATGAAATTTCCGTTATTGATGGCACTTTGTTCCGGGAACGAAGGTTCCTGTTGGTCTATTTTTTAGGATTTTTTAATTCGTTTCTCATTTAGAACATGAAAATACTTTATTCCTAATCGATTAGCGATTTTCTTTTAGGTCGAAATTCCGTTGTCGTTTTGTGTTACATATTCATTTCAAAAAAACCTCTTTTATGGTGCTCATTTTATAATAATAAATTTCTTAAAGGGACCCCTTAGAAGTCAGAGGGGGGGTGTTATGGATTTAAAAAACTGTTCTCTAATGAATGTCTGTTCCTTACTACTTAGTCAGAAGGGAGGGTGGTAATTGATTTTAAAAACTGTTCCACAATGATGACTTTACCTTGCTACTTAGTCAGAAGGTAGGGGGTATATGGATTTTTAAAATCTGTTCTCTAATGATGTCTTTCCTTACTACTTAGACAGAAGTTGAGGGGGGTATTGATTTAAAAACTGTTCCACAATGATGACTTTTTGCTACTTATTGATTTTGAAATGATTTCAATTTAATCTAATTTAAAACGTTACATTGTTCCATTTTATTCTTATGACCTCTTGTTAAGAGAATATTGTTTGTTTTATCTGTATTAAGACATAGCAACATCTGGTTTACCAAAATATTTCTCAACATGTAACAGGCTGCTACCAGTTTAAGCAATTCAGTATGAGAGGAATTCATTTGTGACCCGCATAACTCATAACTTTTCACTTAGAACAGCTGCTTGCCATTATTCCACTATTACTGCGTGCATTCATTTTTCCCCTTGGCGAAGCTCGTTTCTACGAGACCTGTAACTGCTTACGAATCATCTGTGTCCTTTATCTAATTTGGTCAATTTCAATCAGCGACTTTTCAAAACAATTTTCATTTTTATCATAATTAATCTTCACTACGTTTTAACGAAAAAGGCACGTTTCAAAACGCATCGCCTTTGCCGATTTTTGAAAAAGAAAAAATTTCATTCAGACACTATTGTGAAACGAAAGATCAAACGGGAAAAAGTGTATTTAGATGCTAAACATGAATTTCAGGAGAAAATCTTAAAAACAACAGGGAAGAAAGAAGACATCCTACGCATCAAAAACATTCAGAGAATTTTTAGTGATAAATCGATTTGAAGACACATTGCACAGATGAACGCCATCAATAAACAGTTTCAAACTATATAAATTTTGAAGAAGAAAATTTCAAAGAAGAGACATCTTGGGGCAACCAGAGCTAACTAATTATTAGACACATTTAAGAAGAGAAGAAGACATTTCGGTGAACAATACTGTGAAGTTATCGTTGTTAAAAGGGAAGAGCTTTGACTGTAATCCGGGGAAGATGGCCATGTTTGCAAACAATTAGGTTATTCGAGAGGCTATAGCATCTTTTTAAGAAAAATTTTTATAAAACTATATTTACGATTTTTCCGTTTATTTACAGACCTCGATCGGAATCTCATAACATTTTTTTCCCGCAAAAGGAACTTCGCTATTATTGACTCGTTATCTTTCGCCATGGAAGACAGCTGCCCATAAACCCCTTGATCAAATTTTAAACTCCAATCAAGTGAAAACGGTAAGCTACTTCCCAATAGATAATAGTACTTATGAGCCTTACCTTATTTTTATTTTTTTACTCATACAGAAACAATTGTATCATGGCAATAATACATTTTTCTAGTCAACATATTTTATTCGTTTGGTAAACCATCGGCTAACTATGTCCTCATTGGTTTTATAGGTTCTATGAGCCTTAGCTTATTTTACTCATACCAGAAACAATTAGAATAATCATGGCGATAAAATACTCACATTTCTCTAGTCAATACATAAAAAGTAGTATAATATATGTCATATAGGTGAAGACACAGAGCTATGCTTCTGTGCCTCAGCTTGAGTGTTTATCCCTCGCCTTCCTAGTCCGCAGCCCGCTTAGCTTCATCCTTTCGTCACTCACCATACAGCAAGACAGATTGTCGTGCAGTCGGCATAATACATTTTCTAGTCAGACTCGTATATTTTTGGAATCTATATTTGTCTGTAAACGCATGTGCACTTGTACATAAGTACTTGTCTGTGATGTGTCATAAAATATTTCAAAGCTGGAAATGTGTTTTACATTTTGTATCGAGTCTAAAGCAGTAGCAAACTACTGGAATTGTTTAAGGAACGCCAGGATGAAATGACAATTGTTACCCCGCGGGTACGTAGACCATCTCTTTCCTTAACTTTTTATAATGCTCTTAATCTTAATAATAATTGAGACATTCCATATCTTTCATATACCTAACTCATATCTTTAGTGGCTTTTTCTTTGGTTCATTTTTTCAATGTTGAATCTTTTGCAAGTGTCCGTCATTTAAGTAGAACTACGTTTCATATGATAACGAAGTGATATAGTTTCTTGCGGTTTTCTTACCACTCATTTGTTTCAACATTTCTGAAGTTCCTCCACTTTTGTTTTCTTCCATTTTAAAGAAATATTTATAACGGGGCGAAGCCCTGAACCTTCGGTTCGCAAGTCACATGATATATTTTAAAAACCTGAAAAATGGATAAAATTCATGAATTGTATTCTCAACTTTTATGATTTTTCATGTCCGTTTTACATGACCTGGAACGGTCATGATTAAGCGAGAAAATGTAATTCTCAAATTTTGAGATTCTTAACTTTATGATTTTCGGTGTCCTAGAACGTCATGATTTTAACGGGTTAAATTGTAATTCACAAATTTTGAGATTCTCACTTTTATGATTTTCGTGTCCTGGAAAGGTCCATGATTTTGGGTGAAAATCGAAACCGAAGGTACTAGGCTCCGCCCTATTGTAATTCTCAAATATGAGATTTGAAAAATTTTGAAAATTTGGGTATTTTTAAAACGCTTAAATTTTCTCCCTTCGGCCACGGCCACGGTGAAATTTGGAGTCTACCTAAATTTTTGAAATTTTTGATTTTTGAAAAAAACCCGCCAAAAGTGTGACATCCGCGCAAGCGACAGCGTCGCGCCGGATGTCACACTATAAACTACT